>JAJEKV010000312.1:0-17500 GCA_021234155.1 Isoetes taiwanensis | reverse complement strand
AATTCCTTTGGTTAATTAAAAGGCCTTGGTGTGAAAACTTTTTGGTTTACTATATTATAAAGAAATAGCGCCCCCTGTCTGTTGTGGAGTGAGTGAGTCTGTGAGTCTTCCACGCCCCATCGACGGTGGAGGATGCGCCACGCAATTGATCCCGCCGTCCGTGGGCCTTGGCCTCAAAAGCTCCCAAGTTTGGTGGACAAAATTTTTTTTTTTACCACCTGACTTGAACCCCGGACATTGCACCCCAAACCCCCACCCCTTACCACTAGACCAACCAATCTTTTCTTGAAAGAATAGGAAGTCCATGCTTAGTTAAGGCTAAGGCATTGGAAATTCCTTTGGTTAATTAAAAGGCCTTGGTGTGAAAACTTTTTGGTTTACGAGGGATTCGAACCCTGGGTTGTGGCACTGCAGCCCGGAATCTTAACCACTAGACCAAGCATTGGATCCTTGAGTAACATGTTAGTTTCAACATTGTTAAAGGTGAGACATGGGCAAGGTTTAAAACATAGACAATCCTAGAACCTTCTAGAATGTTCTAGAATATTAGAGGAGAGAGAAGACAGAGAGAGGAGGGAATCTTCTAGAATGTCTAAATATAGAAAGTTTTCTGAAACTCTGCAAATACTCAAAATAGAATTTTCTAAAGTGTTCCAGATGTTCACAGGTAAGTCCAGGATGTTCTAGGTTGGTCTGGAATCTTCTAGAACCTTCTAGAACGTCATGGAATATTCTGGAACTTAGGGTTTGCATAAATATCCCACATGCATTCATAGCAAAAAGAGACCTTTTTTTCAGTATATAAGGAGGTAATTAGCATGAAGATGGACATTTCAATTTGACGTTAGCGTTGAAGCCTCTAGATAGTGCAGGTAAGCACCTTATTCTGAAAATAGAATTTTTTTTTCCTAGATAGGTGTGGAATTGTCTAGAAACTTCTAGAATGCCATAGAATGTTCTGGAGTCTCCTAGAATGTCTAAAAATAGAAAGTTTTGTGGAACTTTGTAAACAATGCAAGGATGCTCGAGGATGTTCTACATAGCTCTGGAATGTTGTATAATCTTCTAGAATGTCCTAGAATCTTCTAGAATGTCTAAAAATAGAAATTTTGTGGAAACATTGTAAACAATTGAAGCATGCTCTAGGATGTTCTAGGACGTTGTAGATGGCTGTAGAACGTCCTAGAATGTCCTAGAAACTTCTAGAATGTCATAGAATGTTCTGGAATCTCCTAGAATGTCTAAAAATAGAAAGTTTTGTAGAAACTTTGTAAACAATTCAGGGATGCTCTAGGATGTTCTAGGATGTTGTAGATGACTGTAGAACGTTTTAGAATGTCCTAAAATCTTCTAGAACCTGTTAGAATGTCCTAGAATCTTCTAAAAACTTTATAAATGCACAAAATGGAATGTTCTGGAATGTTTCAGATGCTCACGGATAAGCATCTCAGTCTAAAAATAGAAAGTATTAAAGTCTAAAAATAGAAATTTTTAAGACAGTTTGTAGGCATTTATAATAGAATGTTCTAGAATATTCCAGGTGGCCTTGGGCAAGGACTTAGGGTTTGCACAAATATCCCACATGCATTCATAGCAAGAAGAGCCCCTCTTCTCAGTATATAAAGAAGTAACTGGCATGAAGATGGACACTTCAATTTGACGTTAGCGTTGAAGCTTCTAAATAGCGCAGGTAAGCACCTTATTCCGAAGTAGATTCTTTTTTTTTTAATAATCTGTAGGTGATCTAAATATACTTCAACCTAAAAATAGAAGCCTTTTTGAACTATTTTAGAACGTTGTAGATACCTGTGGAATCCACTAGAAAGTTGTAGAATGTTTCATATAATTCTAAAGCATTCTTGAAACTATTGCAATGCGTATAAAAATGGAAAGTTTTTGGATGTAGTTAGATGAATGGCATGTCCAGAAATAATGATTTTGGCAAGGTCATTATTTGTGTAGAATAAATTGTTAATAGGAAGAAAGCAAAATAGAATAATGCCGCGACGACAGAGAGAGGAAACATTAGAGGAAAGAGAGGCCAGACGTGTTCGAGATAGAGAAAGGTATCAAAATAGAAGGCAACGACTTACTTGCAACCGAGACGCCAGGAGCCGACAAGCAAGGCTAGATAGGGTCAAAAAATAATAATGAAATAGAAGAGCACAAGTAAAGAGTAGAGAAATAGAGGAAAAAATAGCCAGGCCCACCATGCACAAGAAGTGGCCAATGAGTAGATCCATTGCCCAAACAGGAGAGACGGATGAGGAGCGCGCCGCCAAGCTGGCCCACCGTAAAGGAAAGGGCTACGAAAGCGTGCTTAACATCCGCCAGGAGAGATCTTGATGAGGAGCGCGTCGCCAGATTGGCCCACCATGCAAATGGAAGTGGCCAATGAAAGCGTGGCTTAACATCCGCCAGGGAGAGATCTGATGAGGAGCTGCTGCCGATTAGCCCACCATGCAAGGGAAGTGGCCACGAAAGCGTGCTTAACATCCGCCAGGAGAGACGGATGCGACAGCATGCCGCCAAAGTTAGCTCATCATGCAAATGAAGTAGCCGCATGCGTGCCTCGCCCAACGTGAAGAGATCTGGATGAGGGCGGTCGCAAGGTTGGCCCACCGTGCAAAGGAAAGGGCTACAAGCGTATTCAAAGATCCAAAGCAAGGAGAGACGGATACCGAGCGCATATGAGGTTGGCCCACCAAGCAAAAGGAAAGAACCATGAAAGTAGGCTCTTAGCTCAAAGGAGAGATGTAAGAACAACATCTTGAGAGGCTAGTCAGAGGCCCAACAAAGGCGGCAAGACGAAGCTAATCCTTCAACCTACGTAATAGCCTCTGAGTAGTCATCCAATGCATGTGGAACGCCATCACCGGGGAGAATCGACCGAGTGCGCGATATTGCCATGCGCCAACATTTAAAACATGATGATACGGCGTTGCTATGATGGCAAAATTAGCCTCCCTCCTTTGACGGCAATGCCTCCGTTATTATATCATTTATTAATTGGAAATCATCCAAAAAGTAAGGAGTTCAAGTCACATATCAGAATTTACAATAATGCATTGGCATTTGTATCATTCGGAGCAGACATACAGCAATTTAATAGACCAGGCCCATATTGCTTTAAGATCCATGGCCAAGTCTACCATAGATCTGGGCCTGCTCATCCTGATGATAATGTATCACCGCGATATGCCCAACTGTACATTCTAGATATGGAGTATGCAAACGAAGAACGTGCGCAAAATGTGCACAATGCAGAGTGTGACATGGACCTTATGAGGCAACTTGACTTGGAAATAAGGAGCATGAACCCGTTTGCACAAGCCCTGCATATGATGCATGAGGTAGAAGAAAATGCACGGCAACTAAATCAACATGCAGAAGTAAGAATGTACTTCAGTGATGATAGGACAGGACTAGACTTGCGAAGATACAACCCTGCATTCGTCAATGAGGTTGCTGTAATATTTGTAAATCCAGATGGGGAGCCGCCTTTTAATAGGGATATATGCATCCATCAAAAAGGCGGGCGGCCCTTAAATATTGCCATCACCGATCCATACATAGACGCCTTACTTACCCGTTGTTAATACCGGCCCGCGACAAGGTGGCAAATGAATATGAGAAATCGTGCAAAATGCTTCATCGAGCCGATCGAGGCAAAACGCGGTCTATGCTACAAAGACTATTTGTATAGACTAAGCACGCGGAGGAATACGGAACCTGATAGCACCCTTAAGTTTGAGTTCAATCCCCCGCTGAGCGGGCATTGACGCAAATAAGCTCATAGTTGATGCCTACGCAAGAATAGAGGCCAATACCTTAAATTTCTACCAAACCAAAAAACTTGCGGGCCGAGATGTATGAGGGCTTGATTGATTATGTGAACCATGAAGCAGAGGCACAAGGATTGGCATCCGACGCTTGGTTATCTTGCCATCGCCGCTTATTGGTGGTGCACGCAAGCATGCAACAAAACTATCAAGATTCCATGGCATTGGTAAGAAGATTTGGCAAGCCGCACCTATTTGTTACATGCACGCAATACAAATTGGCCAGAAATCACGATAACTTAGAGGTAGGCCAATCGCCGAGGATAGACCCGACGGGTTGCACGCGGTACCACACCTAAAACTAATGGCAATCCTCTATGATATCTTAGAAAGAGATATTTTTGGAAAGGTTAAAGCCTATTCATATACAATTGAATACCAAAAGCGGGGCCTACCGCACCGCATTCCACATGCTATTAATAATGGAACAAACAGATAAAAAATACGGATAGCCATGACATTGACAAGATCACGAAAATAAATACCGTGTATGTACGCCATATTGTTATTTCAGTTTTGATACTGGTAATAAGTAAAACTGTGGTTATTTTTTTTATTTATATACCGCACCCATTGGAAGACCCTCGAATTGCACGAAATTGTAAAAAAAATGCATGGTGCATGGACCATGCACTTCACGATGCATGAAATTGAATGAAAAGACCGGAACAATGGAGTGTTCTAAAGGTTTTCCAAAAGCATTTGCTGAAAAGCACCTCAATCAAAGAGAATGGATACCCGCATATAGAAGACGCCCCGGCATTCAATATGAGCAAGGGAAATAGAATGATAGACAACAAGATGGTTGTTCCATATAATGCCTATCTCTTTAAAGAAGTATGCTTGCCATATAAATGTGGAGCAAGAGTTTCAAAGATTGCAAGCATAAAGTACATTTTGGCACATCCATAAAGGCCACGATCGAAAGCAAGCATTGCATTAACAAAGACATCCGCATACGATATGCAAGCCACATATAATTGGGACGAAATACAAGAGTTCCTTGATACAAGATACATCTCTCGCACTGTGGAGCAATGTGGAGAACATTTGGTTACAAAATGCATGACACATCCCACACAATATTATACAAAGTTGTTAATTTGGAACCTACAAAGATAACTTTATTAATACTAACTATTGTCATAATATGAGCAGATTGCCCGCCCATTTGCCCAACAAGCAAATCGTATATTATGAGGAAGGCCAAGAACTTAATTGCTTTGGAACGCGTCGCAACAAAACATACGATGCTCGACCGCTTGGTTCGAAAGCAAATAAAGTTGATGCCGCCGCCTCGACAATATATCTATCCGTAAATCCCCCATCATTATACTTTTATAAAAAGCCAAGGCATCCGGAAGATAAGGGAAGGCAAGTACAAATTAATTTCAAGGATGTATAATGTTAGCCCAAAAGACATGGAACGGTATTATTTGGCGCTTTATTGCCGCTACATAGAAAAGGCATCACTAGCTTCGAGGATATGAAAAATGTCAACTGAAGCAATGCAATACATTTCATGAAACAAAGAAAAGAACTTGGACTATTAGCGCATGATGCGAATGGGAAAGAACGCTGACGATGCGCCGCCAAATGCCCGCCAATTGCGACAAACGCTCGCCTTCATTTGTATATATGGTCCTCCCTCGATCCATTGAATCGGGGAGAAGTTCAAAATGGCACTTGGCGGAAGATTTTGCCCGTGATATGCCGAGGGAAGATGCATACAATGCAAAAGACTGTTATCCATTAATGAAATCTTCCTTGCAAATGGGACAAACCGCCACCAAATTCAACTTCCAACCAAGAATGACACGATACTATGATCCATCCCTCAATCAAATATTCGATGTAGCCTTTGAAAAAGCTAAAGGTGATGAGCGATATGCAAGATTGACTCCAGATCAAAAGGAAATAGCTGATGCCGTTCTTCTTGCAATTGAAGGAGTCCAACCATCCCATCCGTGTATAAATGTAGATGGTCCCGGGGGTCCGGAAAAACGCTCGCCTTCTTCAACACGCCTATTAGCATGCTAAGAGGAAGAGAGCTCGGTGTTGTTGTTAAGTTGCATGGACAGCATAGCGAGCCTTTTGCTCAAAGGAGCCCAAAGTCCACTCTACGCTCAAGCTCCCCGCTAAATCTAACACCGGCAACATCCGACCAAGGTGCCACGAAAGAAAACAGCGGATAAAATAAGAAAAGCAACACTTTTAGTGTGGGATGAATTAAGCATGACGATTCGACGCTAGCCACAAAGCCAGAGATACCGCTTTTGAAAGGAAATCCGACAGACTCCGCACCATCTTCGAATGGTTGTATTAGCCTACGGTGATTTTAGGCAAAGAATCGCCTGTAATCAAACGAGTTAAGAAGATGGAGATTCTTGCAAAGTGTGTCAAGAGCAACCCCCTCGTGGAAGCACTTCAAGACATTCAAATTAACAACGAACATGCGGTTTGGTAAGGGCTTAAAAAAGAATGGTCTCGAGTACTTGTCAAGCTTGGCGACGGAGAGAGCGAATGAATGACGAGCTCGCGCGAGCCCCGACGACGCCGTTGAGTTGCCGAGCAAGTGCATTGCACAAAATAACATTATCGACGAGGTGTTTGGAACAAGTATAGACCCAGACAACATGGAAAATCTATTCGAGAAATCTATACTATCTCCAAAAAATGAGGATACATTGAGTCTTAGTAACAAGACCTTGGAAAGATTGCATGGAGACTTGCACTCATACAATCGGTATTGATACCCCAACTGAAGATGAAGAGGACATCGAAATTTCCCAATTGAATTCATCAATCACCTCACACCTTCCGGAATGCCACCTCACAAGCTCAATATCAAGGTGGGAGCAATAGTAATGTTACTTAGAAACATGTATCCTCGGGGTGGTCTATGCAATGGAACTTCGAGAGATCACACATGCAACACGAGAATTTTACCGGGCGGAGATAGTCACGGGCTTAATTCGAGAGGCACCCCAGTCCTGCTACCAAAAATCAATTTGACGCCGTCTGATTCGCACATACCCTTCACTAGAAGACAATATCCGATTCGCCTAGCATTCTCAATGACAATCAATAAGTCGCAGGGTCAATCTTTGGAGACCGTTGGGCTTTACCTGCCCAGGAAAAGAAGAGAGATGGGAGAGAGGACAACTCTACGAAAGCCCTCTCAAGATGCACCTCACAGGACGGAGTCAAGATCGTCGTTACAGAGACGTCACGTCAGGGTGCATTGCGAAAAGACCATCGAACATACACCCCGAATGTTGTGTATAAAGAGGCACTTATATAAATAAAATATTTGAGTTTTATAGAATAATATGAGTACGAACATGTGTAAGTAAGTGTGAGCCTTTAGACTTAATGGGTAATACTATGAAATTAGTAGTAGGACTGCATGGATACTTTGGAATTCGTAGTGTTCTGCTCATGAGCAATACTTTAGAGAAGCTTTTGGAAACTTTGCAAATATTGAAAATATAATGTTCTAGAATGTTTCAGACGCTTATACGCAAGCATCTCAGCTTAGAAATACTTAGACCAAACCGAGGCGAGGCCCCGAAGGGGCCGAGCCGAGGAATGGGTGCAAAAGAAAGGCCGGGCCCTTTTCTAGTCTAATATAATAAGAAAATAGCGTCCGTAAGTGAGTGAGTGAGTCTGTCGTCCACGTCCATCCGACGGTGGAGGAGGCGCCACGTGGCTCGATCTCGGCCGTCCGTGGGCCTTGGCCTCTCAAAAGCTCCCAAGTTTGGTGGACAAAATTTTTTTGGTTTACCAGGGACTCGAACCCTGGACATTGCCCCGCAAACCCCCCACCCTTACCACTAGACCAACCAGTCTTTTCTTAAAACAATAAGAAGTCCATGCTTACTTAAGGCTGGGGCCTAATTAATTCAAGGATACTCTAGGATGTTCTAGAATGTTCTAGAATCTCTTGGAATGTCCTAGAATGTTCCAGATGCTCATGAATAAGCACCTCAGTCTAAAAATAGAAACTTTCAGTCTAAAAATAGAAGTTTTTTTGAAACTTTGCAAATGCTCAAAATAGAATGTTGTGGAATGTTCCAGGTGCTCATGGGTAAGCACCTCAGTCCAAAAATAGAAAGTTTCAGTCTAAAAATAGAAAGTTCTTTGAAACTTTGCAAATGCTCAGAATAGAATGTTCTGGAATGTTCCAGGTGCTCATGGGTAAGCACCTCAGTCTAAAAATAGAATGTTTCAGTCTAAAAATAGAAAGTTTTTAAAACTTTGCAAATGCTCAAAATAGAATGTTGTGGAATGTTCCAAGTGCTCATGGGTAAACACCTCAATCCAAAAATAGAAAGTTTTTTGAAACGTTGCAAATGCTGAAAATAGAATGTGCTAGAATATTGCAGATGCTCTAGGGTAAGCACCTCACTCTAAAAATAGAAAGTTTCAGTCTAAAAATAGAAAGTTTGCTTAAACTTTGTAAAAACTCAGATAGAATGTCCTAGAATGTTTCAGATGCTCTAGGATAAGCATCTTAGCCTAAAAATAGAAAGTATGGTAGTCTAAAAACAGAAAAGTTTGCTAAAACTTTGCAAAAACTCAAAATAGAATGTTCTAGAGTGTTCCAGATGCTATGGGGCAACCACCTATGCTCTAGAAGCACCTCAGTCTAAAAGTAGAAAGTTTCTTGAAACCTTGCAAATGCCCAAAATAGAATATTCTGGAGGTGATACTTTGGAATTGGTAGTAAGTGTGATGGGTATGATGGGTGTGTGTAAGCTTCAAATGGGTGATACTTTAGAATTGGCATACTTTAGAATTGGTAGTAGAGGTAGTAGATGTGGCCTCATGGGCATGTGTGAGTATGTTACTCATGAATGATACTTTGTTGATAATAGAATAGAGGGAGAGAAAACAGAGGACAAAGGGATAAGAAAGAGGACAAAGAGGAGAGGGGACATATAAAGGTAATAGGTGTGAGTAAACTCCTCTTGCACGAGTGCCAAGTAATAAACATGATATAAATATGGTATAGGTCCTCGTGGTTGTATGTGTGAGTATGCTCTTTTGAATATATAGGGGTTGTACTTTGAATTCATAGTAGATGTAGCAAGCTCTAATGGGTGATACTTTAAATATAGTAGTAGGTGTTGGTAAGCTCCCAATGGGTGATAGTTTGAAATTAGTAGTCGTCGTAGTAAATGTGAATCAGCCTTTTAACCGGTGAAACTTTGCGCTTATAGTAGGTGTGAGTAAACTCCCAATGGATGATACTTTGAAATTGGTAATAAATGTGACTGAGCTCCTTAATGTGTGATGGTTTGGAATTGGTAGTAAATACGATTCGAGGCAATGTTGAACCGAGGTTGATCAAACTCGAGGCAGGCTCTACCGGCCTTTCCGAGGCCGAAAATAGGAATAGTCCCGGGATGGATGGCCAAATAGTCCCGTGGATGTCCAAACCGAAGGCGCAGGGAGGGGCCGAGCCGAAAAAGTGCAAAAAGAAAAGGTCGCTGAGGGTGGGCCCAAACTGAGGCGACGCCCTGAGGGGCCGAAATGAGGAATGGATGCAAAAGAGAAGGGCAATGATACTTTGTTGGTAATGGAATAGAGGGTTGAGCAGTATGTGTGAATAAGACTGTGAAATACCATGGAGTGCAGTAGATGTGAGTAAAATCCTCATAGGTAATACTTTGGAATTGGTAGTATTCTCCTCATGAGTGATACTTTGTGGTAGTAGGTGTAAGTAGGCTCCTTATGGATAATACTTTAGAGACAGAGAAGAGAGAGAAAGGGGAGAGAAATAAAGAAGAGAGAGAAAGATAAAGAAAGAGGGGAGAAATAAAGGGAGAGGAGAGAGAGAAGGGGAAAAAGGGGAGACAGATGAGAGAGAGAAGAGAGAGAAGAGAGGGAAGAGAGACAGAAGAGAGGAGAGAGAGAGGAGAAAGGAGAGAAGGAGAGAGAGAGGAGAGACAGAGAAGCAAAAGAGAAAGAAAAGAGAGGAGAGGAAGAGAAGGGGGAGAGAACACATATAGATGGTTGGATAATGGATGCTTAGTTACATGGAAAGTTTCTTGATTCTTGAATATATAGTGTTTGTACTTTGGAATTCATAGTAAATGTAGCAAGCTCTTAACGGGTGATACTTTAAAAGTAATAGTAAGTGTAGGTAAGCTCCCAATGGGTGATAGTTTGAAATTGGTAGTCGCTGTAGTAAGTATGAGTCAGTTTTTAATGGATGAGACTTTGGACTTTATAGTAGGTGTGAGTAAACTCTCAGTGGATGATACTTTGAAATTGGTAGTAAATGTGACTGAGCTCCTCAATGTGTGATGGTTTGGAATTGGTAGTAAGTATATATCTGAGGCAATGTTGAACCGAGACGGGTGGACCCAAACCGAGGCGAGGCCTCGGCCGAGGCCGAGCCGAGGAATAGTAGAGAGAGAAGGGGAGAGAGAGAGCAGAGAGAGGAGAGAGAGGAGAGAGAGATGGTACAAAAGGGAAATGGGGTCCAATCGAAGAGGTCCAAGGTCTGAGGAGGAAAGGAGGTCGAAAAGGAGGTCGGCCGAGCCGAGGAAAGGAGCAAAAGAAAATAGCGTCCGTAAGTGAGTGAGGAGTATGTTGAACCCAGACCATGGACCATCCAAACCGAGGAGGATGCGCCACGGCCGGGATCCGAGGCCGGCCTTCAAATAGTCCCAAGAGAAGGGGACAAAAGAGAGAGAGGAGAGAGAGGAGAGAGAGGAGAGAGAGATGGCCCCCAAAAATGGGGTCCAATCGAGGCGAGGCCACTAGACCAAAAAATAGCCTTTTCTTGAAAATAATAGGAAGTCCATGCTTAGTTTTCTAGTCCTATATTAAATAGAAAATAGATTAAAAAGCCTTGATGTTCTAGAATTTTGGTCATCGAATGATTCTAGGAGGTTCCACGGGGTGATCCCCGCCGGCCCGCGGGCCTTGGCCTCTCAAAAAGCTCCCAAGTTTGGACAAAATTTTTTGGTTTACCATGGACTTGAACCTTGACATTGCCCCCAAACCCCCACTAGAACCACTAGACCATCCAAAGTTTTCTTGAAATAATAGGAAGTCCATGTTTAGTTAAGGCTTTTTTGAATGGAAATTCCTTGGTTAATTAAAAGCCTTGATGATCCCAGAACCTTCTAGAATGTTCTAGAATGAAGCTAGAGAGAGAAGAGGGAAAGAGAGAGGGGAGAAAGAGAGAAGAGAGAGGAGGGAGAAGAGGAGAGAGAGAGATAAATAGAAAAGAGAGAGAAAGAGAGAGAGAGAGGGGAGAAATAGAGAGAGAGAGAGAAATAGGGAGAGAGAGAGAGGAAGAAGGAGAGAGAGAGAGAGGAGAGATAGAGAGAGAGAGAGAGAAAATAGAGGAGAGAGGAGAGAGAGAGAGAGAGGAGGGAGGAGAGAGAGAGAGAAAGAGAGAGAGAGGAGAGAGAAGAGAGAGAAGAGAGAGAGAGAGGGAAAGAAGAGAGAGAAGAGAGAAGAGATATGAGAGAGAAAAAAGAGGAGAGAGAGAGAGAGAGAGAGAAAGAGAGAGAGAGAGAAGAGAGAGAGAGGAGAGAGATAGGAGAGAGAGAAGGAAAAAGGAGAAAAGAGAGAGGAGAGAGAGAGAGGGAGAGAGAAGGGGAAGAAAGAGAGGAGAGAGAGGAGAGAGGAGAGAGGAGAGGAGAGAGAGAGGAGAGAGAGGGAGAAAGAGAAGAAGAGAGAAGAGAGGAGAGGAGGAGAGAGGGAGAGAGATGAGAGAAAGAAGAGAGAGAGAGAGAGAGGGGAGAGAGAGAGAGAGAGAGAGAGGGAGAGAAAGAGAGAAAAGAGAGATAGAAGAGAGAGAAGAGAAAAAAAGGGGAGGAGAGAAAGAGGAGAGAGAAGAATGGAGAGAGAGAGGAGAGGGAGAGGAAGAGAGAGGAGAGGGAAGAGAGGAGAGAGAATAGAGAGAGGGAAGAGAGGGAGAGAGAGAAGAGAGAGAGAAACTTTGAGAGAAGAGAGAAAAATAGAATGAGAGAGGATGAGAGAGAGAGGGGGAAAGAAGAGAGAGGAGAGAGAAGAGAGAGAGAGAGAGGAATGAAGAGAGAGGAGAGAAAAGAGAGAAAAGGAGAAATGCTCAGAAAGAGAAAGTTTAGAGAGAAAAATAGAGAGAGAGAGAAAGATTTGGAAGAGGGAGAGGAAAATAGAAGAGAAAGAATGTTTGCAGAGGAGAAGAGAGAGGAGGAGAGAGAGAGGAAAAATAGAAAGGAGATAGTCTAAAATAGAAAAGTTTTTTGAACTTTGCAAATGCCTCAAAATAGAATGTTCTAGAATGTTCCAAGAGAGAGAGGAGAGAGAGAGACCCAGAGGAAGAGAGAAAGAGAGAAAGTTTTTGAAACTTTGATAATGCTCAAAATAGAATGAGGAGAATTATGTTGATGGGCTCAAAGGTAGAGAGGAGGAGAGAGAGAGAAAAACAGAGAAGAGAGGGAAAAGAGAAGAGAGAGAGAGAGAGGAAAGAGAGGAAAGAGAATGTCCTAGAAAAGGAGAAGAGAGAGGAGAAATAGAGAGAGAGAGAGAGAATAGAGAATAGAGAAGAGAAGAGAGAGAGGAGAGAGAGAGAAAAAGAGAGAGAGAAAGAAGAGAGGGAGGAAAGAAGGAGAGAATAGAGAGAAAAGAAAGAGGGGAGAGAGAAGAGAGAGGGAAGAGGGAGAGGGGAGAGAGAGAAAACTTTTAAAGAGGTAGAGGAGAGAGAAATAGAGAGAAGGAAGAGAGAAGGAAAAGAGAGAGAGAAGAGAGAGGAGAGAGAGAAGGAAAAAATTCGGAGGAGAAAATGAGAGGAAAAGAGAAGAGAGAGAGAGGAGGGGGAGAGAGAGGGAGAGAAGAGAGGAAGAGAGGAGAGAGGAGAGAGAGGGAAGAGAGAGGGGGGAGAGAGAGAGAGAGAGAGAAAAGAAGAGAGAAAGAGAGGGAAGAGAGGAGAATGGGAAGAGAGAAAGGGAAAGAAGAGAGGAGAGAGAGAGCAAAGAGAGAGGGAGAGGGAAGAGAAGGAGAAGGAGAGATAAGAGAGAATAGAGAGAGTTGGAGAAAAGAAAATGGAGAAATAGGGAGAGAGGAGAAAGATAGGAGAGAGGGAAAGGGAAAAAGGAGGAGAGAGAGAGAGAGGAGAGGAGAGAGAGAGGAGAGAGAGAGGAGAAGAGAGAGAGAGAGAGAGAGAAAGAGAGAGAGAGAGAGAGAAGAGAGAGAGGAGAGAGAGAGAGAGAAAAGAGAGGGAAGAGAGATAAGAGAGAGAGGAAAGAAAGAGAAAAAGACATAGAGAGAAGAGAGAGGAGAATTAAAAGAGGGGGAGAGAAATGAGAGAGAGAGAGAGAGGAAAGGGGGGAGAAAGAGAGAGAGAAAAGAGAAGAGAGGGAAGAGAGAAACAGGGAGAGGAGAGAGAGAGAGGGAGAGAGGAGAGGGAAAGAAGAGAGAGAAGAGAGGGTGGAGGAGAGAAGAGAGAGAGGAGAGAGAAGGAAGAGAGAGGAGAGAGAGAGGAGAGAAATAGGAGAGGAGGAGAGAAGAAAGAGAGAAGAGAGAGAGGAAAAGAGAGGAGAAAGAGAGAGAGAGAGAGAGAGGAGAGAGAAAAGAGAAAAAGAGGAGAGGAGAAAGAGAGAGAGAGAGAGGGGAGGAGAGAGAGAGAAAGAGAGGAGAGAGGAGAGAGGGAGGAGAGGAGAGAGAAGACAAAAAGGGGGGAAAAGAGAGAAAAGAGAAAGAGAGAGAAAGATGAGAGAAGAGAGGAAGAGAGATGAGAAGAGAGAGGAATTTTTTGGTTGAAAAAAGGAGAAAAAGAGAGGAGATTAAGAGAGAAGAGGGAGAAAGGAAGAGAGAAGAAGAGAGAGGAGGAAAGAGAAGAGAGAGAGAGAGGAGGGAAAGAAGAATGTTCAGAGAGAGAGAGAGAGGAGAAGAGAGAGAGAAGAGAGAGAAAGAAGAGAGAAAGAGAGAAAAATAGAAGGAGAGAGGGAGAGGAGAGAGAGAAAAGAAAGAGAATGTTTGAGGAAGAGAGAGGAGAGGAGAGGAGAGGAGAGAGGAAGAGAAGAATTTTTTGAGAAATGAGAAAGAGAAAGAGATAGAGAGAGAGGAAGAGGGAAAGTTTAGGAGGCCAAAAATAGAAGTTTTTTTTTGAAAATTTAAAAGGAGGCAAAAAAAGAGAAGAGAGAGAGAGATGGCCCTGCTCAGGGGCCGCCTAAATAGAAATATAATGAAAAATAGAAAGTTTTTTGAAACTTTGAAATGTTCTCAAAATAGAATGTTTGGAATGTTCCCTCATGAGGGAAAGAAGACCTCAAATCTAAAAATAGAAAGTTTTAGTCTAAAAATAGAAAAAAGTTTTTAAACTTTGCCTCAAAAGGGAAAGAATTTGGTGGACAAAATTTTTGGTTTAGATCTGGACTAAAAATAGAAAGTTGCCCCCAAACCCCCACCCTTATGAAAAAACCATGTTTTTCTTGAAAGAATAGGAAACTCCATGGGTGATAGGAAAATAGAAATTTAATTAATTAATAGAAACTTTAGATGTTCTAGAAATGTTCTAAATTTTTATGAATGTCCTAGAATGTTTAGGATGCTCATGAGTAAGCACCTCAAAATTAAAAAATAGAAAAGTTTCAAATTTAAAAAATAGAAGTTTTTTAAAACTTTGCAAATGCTCAAAATAGAATGTTGTGGAATGTTCCGAATGCTCATGGGGTAAGCATCTCCGCCTAAAAATAGAAAGTTTCAAATTCAAAAAATAGAAGATTTTTGAAACTTTGCAAATGCTCAAAATAGAATGTTTTTAATGTTCCAAATGCTCATGGGTAAGAGATAGAGGGAAAAATAAAAGTTTAAAAAAATAGAAAGTTTTTTGAAACTTTGCAAATACTCAAAAATAGAATGTTGGAGAATGTTCCAGAGCTCATGGGTAAGCACCTCCAAGCCTAAAAAATAGAAAAATTTCAGTCTAAAAATAGAAAGTTTTTTAAGACTTTGCAAATGCTCAAAATAGAATGTTCTAGAATGTTGCCAGAATGCTCATGGGTAAAAACACCAAATCCAAAATAGAAAAGTTTTTTGAAACTTTGCAAATGCTCAAAATAGAATGTTCAATGTTGTAGATGCTCAAAAAGGTAAGCACCCCAGTCTAAAATAGAAAGTTTTAGTCTAAAAATAGAAAGTTTGCATAAACTTTGTAAAAACTCAAATAGAATGTCCTAGAATGTTTCAGATGCTCTAAGGTAAGCATCTCAGTCTAAAAAATAGAAAGTACCTGAAAAAAAACAAAAAAGTTTGCTAAAACTTTGCAAAAAAACTCAAAAATAGAATGTTCTAGAATGTTCCAAATGCTATAGGGCAACCACCTATGCTCTAGAAGCACCTCAGTCTAAAAATAGAAAGTTTCTTGAAACTTGCAAATGCTCAAAATAGAATATTTTTTGAGGTGATACTTTGGAATTGGTAGTAACTGAATGTGTATGATGGGTGTGTGTAAGCTTCACATGGGTGATACTTTTAAAATTGACATACTTTAGAATTGAGAGAGATGATGGAGAAAAGAGCATATGTTACATGAATAATACTTTGTAGGTGCTCATGGGGTAAGCACCCATTGTGAGTTTCAATCTAAAAATAGAAAGTTTTTTTAGACTTTGCAAATGCTCAAAAATAGAATGTTCGAATGTTGGTATATGCTCATGGTAAACACCTCAATCTAAAAATAGAAAGTTTTGAAACTTAGAAAAAAATAGAAAGTTTTTGGAAACTTTGCAAAATGCTCAAAATAGAATTTTTTAGAATGTTAGAAAGAGCTTAAAGGTTGAAAAACTCAAAAGAGAAAATAATTTTCAAAGTTTTAGTCTAAAAATAGAGAAAGTTTGGGCCTGAAACTTTGAAGAAAAAAAGAAAAAATAGAATGTTCCAGAGGTTCCAGATGCCACCCAGGGTAAGCATCTCTTATAAAAATAGAAAATGCTCAAAATAGAATAGGAGATGAGGAAAAAAAGGAAAGTGGAGGAAAACTTTGCAAAACTCAAAATAGAATGTTCCAGAGTGTTGTAGATGCCAGAGAGAGCATAGAGAAAAGGAGAAAGGGAGTCAGAAAGGAGAGAGACCGAGAGAGAAGAGAGAAGAGAGAAGAGAGAATATTGGTAGAGGGGAGAGAGAAGAGAGAGAAGAGAGAAGAAAGAAAAGGAGAGAGAAGAGAGAGGAGAAAGAGAAGAGAGAGATAGGAGGAGAAGAGATGCAAAGGGAGAGAGGAGGAGGAGAAAGGGAGAAATAGAGAATAGAGAGAAAGAGAGATCCAAGGAGAGGAGAATAGAGAGAGGAGGAGAGAAGGAGAGAGAGAATAGAGACATAATTTTTTGAGAGGAAAGAGGGATGCCTAGAAAAAAAAGGAAGAGGCTCAGAGAAGCTAATGGGGTCCAAATAGGGAGTGAGGGAAAAAATAGAGGTTTTAGAAGAGAATACTAGGTGGCCTAGAAGGGCAGAATGTTAGTCCTTCAGAAACACTAGAAGAAGAAATAGAAAATAAATTGGAAACTTTGCAAATGAGAAAATAGAATATTCTCAAGAGAAAAAGGACCCCTTCCGGCCAACCCATCAGAAAGAATAGATGAGAGAGAGAGGAGAGAGAAAAGAGAGGAGAGAGAAAGAAAGGAGAGAAGGGAGGACAGAGAAGAGAGAGAAGAAAGAAGGAAGAGAGAGGAGAGAGAGAGGGGAGGGGAAAGAAGAGAGAGGAGAGAGAAAGAGAAGAGAGAGGAGAGAGAAAGAAGAGAGAAGAGGGAAAGAAGAGAGAGGGGAGAGAAGATAGACAGAGGAAGAGGGGAGAGAGAGAAGAGAGAGAGATTGAGGAAAGAAGAGAGGAGAGAAAAGGGGAAAGAAAGAGAAGAGAGAGGAGAGAGAGATGTGCTACAAAAGGAAGGGGGGGCTCAATCAAAAGTGTTAATCGGGTCCAATGGAAGAATTTCGTCGGGCCGAATGGCCGAAGAAGGGCAAAGGTGGGTCTCAGACGAGGCAAGGCCGGCTGGAGGCCGCCTAAGAAGGGTGAAGAGAAAAAGAGAAGAGAGAGAAGAGAGAGAGAGGAATAAAAAAAGAGAGAGAAAGATAGAGAGACAGGAGAAATAGAGAGAGAGAGAGAGAGAGAGAGAGAGAGAGAGAGAGAGAGAGAAGAGATATGAGAGAGAGGGGAAAGAGGAGAGAGGGGAGAGAGGGAGAGAGGGGAAAGAGAAGAGAAGAGAGAGGAGGGGAGAAAGAGAGGAGAGAGGAAAGAGAGAATAGAGGAGACAAAAGAAGAGAGAGGACAAGAGAAGAAAGAGATGGGGAGAGGGGAGGAGAGAGAGAGAAAGAGGGAGAGAGAAAGGGAGATGAGGGAAGAAGAGAGGAGAGAGGAGAGAAGAGAGGGAAGAGATAGCCAAAATGAGAAGCAGGTCAAGCCTGAGGCCTAGACAAGCCTAGAAAGGAGCAAAAAGAAATACGGGCCCCTTCTAATCCTATATTATAAGAAAATAGCCCGGTGGAGTGAGTGAGTGAGTCTGGTTTCCACGTTTCATCCTGACCAAGGAGGGTGCTTCACGGCTCGACCCTCTACTGTGGCCTTGGCCCCTCAAAAGCCTCCCAAGCTTTCAGGACAAAATTTTTTGGCTTACCAAGGACTTGAACCCTGACATTGCTCCTCAAACCCCCACTCCCAC